>OU015500.1:35931774-35964263 GCA_907164885.2 Dolomedes plantarius
AAGTAATAAGCGTTATCGTAGCCTGAAGCTTAAAGTTAAGTATATAGTTACATCAGCACGTTAATAATTAACTTTATTAATTAAATAACATTAATCAATACTACTTTAATTAATTTTTAATAAAATTTGATTACTATCAGTTCTAACAAAAAGTAACATTTACTTTTATATTCGTGTTATATGTTTGTTTTTCATTGCATCCTATCTTCAAGCGGGCTTGAATTTCAGAAAATTTAAAACCCAATGCAACTGTAAAAGAAATAATTAGAAGATTAATTTAAATAATCATCAAGAACAGGAAAAAAACCTTTTTAATGGCCGACTAAAATCTTTTAATCTCCTAATAATTTCGAAATGTAATTTGAATTAACAGAGTATATAGTCTCATTAAAGTCCAAATAAAAGTCTGTAAAAACTAAGTAACCATTTATACGAAAGTAAAATGTTTTAAAACATTGTTACGATAATTACATGACTCTTAATTACTGAAATAATAGCAAGATTTTTCTTCTACTAAGATCCTCTGAGGATAATCGGAAAATTGAATCCAAATTACCTCTCTTAAATTAAAAAACGGAAAACAAGTCGTGTCAAAATCACTTTCGTGAGCGCGCTTGCACACACACACACGCACACACACACACACACACACATACACACACACACACACACACACACATATATATATATATATATATATATATATATATATATATATATATATATATATATGTGTGTAATAATAACGCCCCACTAATATTAATTATCCTATATCTAACGTGTATCTTAATTTTTCCTCAATAAAGCCCAGCCCTATTTTAAAAACGAAATCGAAAATCGAAATAATCTAATATTATCTTTAACGCATAAGCGGGAAAGTTATATTTAGAGTTCTGTGATCTCGAGCCCCTTCGAGGAAATACCACGTGATCGGGGTCAACCAATTAAAATAATTTTAAGCCTAGCGGCGAAATCGGAAGTTACTCAGCATAAAAGGCGAGACGGAGCGCTTTCGCGCTCTCTTCTTACTTGGCGCTGTTTCTGTATGTCCTTGCTCACTGTCCGCGTACTGTTCCAAAATATATTAGAATGTAACCATATTCGATAATCCAGCCTGGGCAGCTATGGGCTGTCCGTTGACGTTATTGTCAAACATCATATCGTCAGCGTGTGCCAAGTCATTCAACTATGTAACAGTGTATCTCCTCTGATGTCTTGAAGTTTGGTTCCATGGAATAAAATATTTCAAGTGTTCATCGTGTTCCTGTTCTTTCCTCCAGAATAGGGTGAGCTTAACTTCCTCGTGTTAGGGTATTGGGATTCTACAAATAATACTAAATCTCCAACATTAAATTTAGATTCTACAAAACATGCATCATATTTTACCTTATTCCTATTATGGTAATTGATTTTCCTTTCTTTAGCTAATTTTCTCGCCTCATCTACCTGAGGGTAAAAGTCTTGTTTGTTAACATGAGGTTCGTAAAGTAATGTTAAAAAAGTAGGTAAGCTGGGGTCATTTTGGTAACTGAATGAGGCGTATGATTGTATTCATTAATTATTTCATTTAACAGGGTTGTCCAAGGAGTTTTACTTGTTGAGTTATGCACTTTGCACCTTAATCTAGTAATTATTGTTTGATTTAATCTCTATACCTTGCCGTTGGTTTGTGGATGGTGAGCCATCGTAAGTAATTGTTTCACATTGTTATGCTCTAAAAACCTTCTAAATTTTGAACAGGTAAAAGCTGCGTTTCTGTCAGTTAATAATTTTTTTGGGGTTTGAATTTGGAATATTTGTTTTAAGCAATTTGTATAAGTTTCAGTGGTTACACTTTTTGATGGAAAAGCCCAACTATAACGCGTTGCATGGTCAATTACGAAATGTAAGTATTTCTTTGTGGAATTATATTAATTAAATCCGTCTACTTTGTCCAAACTTAAGCACTCGAAGGGTTGGTCTGTCGGAGGAACTTCTTGCAGAAATCCAAACCTTTTCTGTCTTTTCTTTTTGTTTAATTGACAAGTATGGCAATGTTTAACATAATTACTAATGTCCTCAGTGATTTTTAGCCAATAATATTGGGGTGTAAGCAATTGCATTGTTTTGTTTATTCCAGGATGTCCAAAGTCCTCATGAGCTCTTTTTAAAAATTCTAATCTCAATGAAAATGGTTCTACAAATTTTAAAAACCCCTTTTTCTTCACATAAATTACATCATTTTGTTTTTTATACTTAAGTCCCTGCACATTGTCTTTATTTTGAAAATCCACAATTTTTTGCTACTCGATTAAATGATTTATTTGTTGACAAGGTTCTTTGGAGTCTGAAAAAATTATAATATCATCGAAATCGTGGCATGCAAAGTTAACTTTATATTTATATAAAATTCTCCTAATAGTTCTATTAAATATTGCAGGGGCATTCTTTAAGCCAAATGGAAGTCTTAGCCACTCATATACACCAAAAGTAGTGGCAAATTCCAATTTCTCAGTATCTTTTGGGTCTACTGGTACATGCCAATACCCTGAGATAAGGTCTAAAGTTGAAAAATACTTAGATTTGCTTAGTTCGTCAAGAATGTCATCAATCCTAGGTAAGGGATCTGCATCTGTCTTAGTTATTAAATTTAATTTTCTAAAGTCAATACAAAGTCTAGTTTTTCCTTCATCACGCTTTTTTGCCAAAGTCACAGGACTTGAATATGAACTATGTGATTCTTTTATGATTCCTGCTTCTAACAAATTTTTAATTTAGGTCCTGTTCTCTTTTTCTTCAATTGGCGAAGTCATGTATGCTCTTAAGCTCACTGGTAAATCAGAATTTAGGATTATTCTTTTGGGTTCCATTCTTACTTTGCCTATGTCATATTTATTAGTTGAAAACAGTTTACTATTTTTGTGCAATAAATCTTTTAATTCCTTATCAACATCTAAATCCTTTATTTGACCATCAATATCAACATTTTCATAATTTGGGGTTTTTTCTGTTTTATATCACCAGAATGTTCATCAAAATTTTCACTCACATCATAATTAATACAGAAAATATCATTTTCTTTCTGTGAACACCCTTCATAAGGGTCAAACATATGAGAATTTTCAATTTCATGACCATTATTATTATTATACACATGCTTATTATCAAATTTATTTTGTATATGTAATGAAATTTTACTCCTATCACTAATATTAACCAATTCCAAAGGAGTTCTATTTTGGAAAACACAAAATTTGTTACAATCAATTACTACTTTAAATTTTTGACATTCAGAAAGTCCCAAAATAAGATAAGGCCTGTCCAATAAGATAAGTCAAGTTAATAAGTTAATAAGATAAGTCATTGTCCAAAACATATATATAAATATTTCTAGTTAGTTTCCCTATTTTCAAATTAAAAAAACATTTAGTTGTAATTAAGATCTCACCCTCAGCTTGCCTGACCTTAATTGGAGATCTTGAATAACATTTCAGTTTACTTTGATTGACTAGTAATTGTGACATCAGACTAATGGTCGAAGCATTGTCAATCACACAATTTAAAAAACCCTGTTTTCACTCTTATATAGTCCTTTTGGTTTACCATCCCCATTATATCTGATAATTTTCCCCCTCAATGGCAGTAATTGTCATTCTGGCTCCTGATCCCTTTCAAATTCAGGTTCCTCATATTGATGCCTTTTGTCTGACACTGACATCTTATCAAATGTCTCATTAATGGAGCAAGTCTATTACCAATGAGGGGAGTTACTTATGCCAAAGTTAGAACATTTTCGACAGGGTCTAGGTGGTAAATTTGAATATTGTTGGTGGTGATTAATTTGGTTATTGGGTCTATGTGCAAAATTCCTATTCAAGTTGTGGTCCCCTGTGGGCTGCCATTGTCTGAATTGCTGCTGCTGACCATAATGAGGTTTAAACCCAGTTTGTTGATTATTATTAGGCCTAAATTGAGGCTGGGAAGAGTAATTTTGTCTAAATTGATGAGGTGGACTATAATTCATCCTAATTTGAGGTTGGTTATAGTAATTCTGTCTAAACTGGGGACTATTCTCAAATCTGGGGTTAAAAAAGTTATCCCGATTCCTTTGATCCGATCTGTTTCCTTCATTATTTATTTTAATTAGCTTAGTAGCTAACACTAACCATTATGTCGTTGTTTGAAGAGGGATTGCAGCTATGGTCATTCTCATTTGAGCATTTAAGCCTTGTGTTAATCCCTCTAGTATTAACTTCTGTGTTAATCCCAATTTTTTCCCTACATGTGTTTTTTTATGAAAATATTTTGTCAAGTCATCATCATATTCGAATTTTAAATTAGAAAATTCCGAGAATTCCGCATTATCTGTTTCGAAGAATAATTCTTGCAAAGTATTCTTTAATTCTGTCCATTCCTTAATATGTAAGCAGGAATTTACGAAAGCAGTAAGGGCCTCCCCTTTTAAAAATTTTGAAATAAATTTAACTTTCTCTTTTTCTGACAGATGAGCCTGTAAACATTTTTGCTCAAAATATGAAAGCCACTTATCCATTTTCATTCCTGATTGTGATTCGAAAGGAATGAGGTCCCTTATTTCTTTATCTAAATTATCAAGTTGAAATGGTTCCTTGCATTCTGTCCCTTCTTTATTTTCATTTACTAATGGTTCCCCCTGATTTTCTGTTTTTATATTTTTTTCCTCCATTTCACAAGTTTAACAAAATATCAATTTAAGAAATACACAGATAAACACTCTAAAAATTCTAGAAATTGCAATTAAAATACAGATTAAGACTAATAATATTAATTTCTGTTCATTCTAATTTCTAAAATAAAATCTCTTACCTTTCTCTTTTTCTTTATTTTATAATTTTTTTCTTTTAATCAATCGATTTCCCCCCCCCCCATATAATTCTTAAATTTTTCACCCTCTTCTTCTGCTCTCTCAAGTTATCGGTGACATCAGTTCACGTATTCACAATAGGTGCACACCCATTACGACGAAATGAAAACAAATCTTTGGTCACAATCTTTGCCCAATACAAGCACACAATTATAAAAAACCTTCACGGAGCAATGGAGAACACAATCGCTAAATTTTCGACCAACACTTTTAGGAATCTTAATGACACATTTTATGCCGTAATTATTATGACGTTAAAGTTTTTCTGTACACACACAATAAAATTTAAAAAAAGAAAAGATGATCACGCTGCTTGATTATACCCCACAGTACGTTTCTTTAACACTTTTTTTTCTTCTTGAAGCATCATTGTAGAATAACCGATATAAAAAAAACTTTCACAGATGATCACACACTTATTGATGACACTCTCACTTGGCGAAAACACGAGGCGCACACACGTACGGCGACGACCGAATCGGGGGAGAAGCTAGCATCAACTTTGACCCACAAAGCACACACCGCATTAAGTTGAAATTTTCTCCGTTGACCGCAAACAGCACTAGCAAAACCCACCGCCTGGAAATCCACATTACTTCTGGTCTCGCATGCTGGTTCCTCTGTCGCTGCCGACTTTTGTGATATGGGGAGAACGGCCGCCGGCCATTGCAATGAAGATGACGTTACCCCCATACCACGGTGAAATACTTTAGTTACGCTGGATTACTAGAACGATACTCTGTCCGAAAGAATTAGACGATGACACAAGCTTCTCCAAACATTATTTTCTTTTGTCATCTATGACGATGGTTTACTTCACAACAAAGCCACGCCAAAAATCTCTGTATTTCAGATATGCTTGAACTTAAATAACTCCATTCCATAACGTGGCAAAAGGGCGTTGATTGTGAACTGATTGGTTTAAAGTTGTTGTCGATGTGCTGAACGGAGCTTTTTAGACACCCACGTGGATCACCTTTTAATTTCGTTAAAATGTCAGCCATCTTGAATAAAATCGCCTGGGGTTTTTATCTAAGTTTTAATGAGACGACAATAATAGAATTAGGGAATATCTTTTGGAATTTAACACGAATGCCCAAGGGGAATTAAATAATTTAAGATATTAAAAAGGGGTATGTAATTTTGAATGTTAAATTGAAGAATTAATAGTTTTTAAATGTTAAGAATATTGAATTAAGAAATTACTAGTTTTTTAATATTATTATTATATATATATATATATATATATATGTGTGTGTGTGTGTCGCACCCCGGCGGTCAAAATATGGCAATTTTGAGGATATGTCGTTGAAAAATATGTATGAAGTGACCCATTGTGCACGAAAAGCGGCACATCCTTATATTGCAATTTTTCCACTTGAGGGCAGTTGTATCAGTATTTTTGTACATATAGTAATCTTTAACTTAATTTTTCTCAAATGATGCACTTTGAGTTGTGTCACTTTTCTTTACGCAGGTGAAATATATTCGGTTAACTTTTACCAGTTTTATATATATATATATATATATATATATATATATATATATATATATATATATATATATATATATATATATATATATATATATATATATCCATCCGATACTCTTTTTTCATGGTTCTGAAATAACACAGTCAATGAAAAAGAATTGATATTTTTTTTTACTTTAACACTTTAAAAATCTAGAAAGTATAAACAATATTGAGTGCAATGTTATCAGAGAGTATTTCAGAGAATGTAGATGATTGCACGTTAGTTTATGGTAGTGATTATGAAGATGTGGTTCCACTATCTGGAAGTACAATTCTAGAAGGCTTTCAACTAGCCAATAAACTTCTTAGAAATGATGACAAAGTGGAACGAACTATGCCATTCCATTCCAACGTTATTTAAAAAGGATTATGGAACGTTATAAAGAATCATATAAAGAACTATCAAATACAAACAGAGTCTAATAACCGAATTCCTATTAAAATTCGATGAAAGAAAAGAAACATAAGATCTTAATGCTATTCAAGATATACTTATAGATATATCGGCTTTAAATATTTCCAGTGACGAGAGGGATTTTCTCTACTGAAAAAAACAGGTACGTTTTTTTCTAATAGTGAAACTGAATGACTGAATTTTATATGTATGTTTGTAAAAATGAAAAAAAATGTTGAATTTATTTTTAACCACTTCCGACTGCAGCACTTTTTCAATTTAAAGAAAATCCCGTATAAACCTAATTAAAAAATATTTGTGGGTTTGGTCATATATATTTATTCTAGTTCATGAATTAAATCCAAGTTTCATATGAAAATTAACATTTTTATCTTTAAGTATATTTCAATCTTTTATCTCCAATTTTTATATGCTCACTGTTTTCTTTTTACACTTTTTTTCATTTGCACAGTAATCTCTGGAAAGTATCCCGTATGGAAAAGCGAATCGGGTTTATATTTATATGTATATATATGTATATATATATATATATATATATATATATATATATCTGCTTCCGAAATTTGACAACAGAACCATAAAAAACATTCTCCCATGGCTAGATTTATTTGAAAATAAGTGCCGTACGTTTGGACTACACGATACATGGAAAAAGGAATATAGACTCATGGACAAAAAAATTAGCGCACCAAGAAGGAGTCGTCAAAATGAAACGAAATTTTACATACGTAATGACTACTTTGATATAAGTAAATGATAAGAAAATCAAAGAAAAAGGATAATTTATTTCAGAGAAAAAGGCAAAAGAACGGAGGAGTTAATACTCCGTTGGACCCCCTCTAGCGCGAATGCACGATGCGATACGATCGGGCATTGAGTCATACAAGTTCTGTATGATGTCTTGAGACATTTCGTTCCATATTTGCTGTAACCTTGCCTCTAGTTCGTTCAAACTCGTGGGATGCCCAACTCGTCGTCCCAAATGATCCCAGATATGCTCGATTGGAGACAAATCTGGGGATCGGGCAGGTCAAGGAAGAGTAGTAACAGTGCGGAGATAGTCTTGTAACACCCTTGCCATATGAGGCCGAGCATTGTCTTGTTGAAAAATGGCTCCTGCCAGCCGTTGCATGAGTGGCAACACATGTGGTTGCAGGATTTCATGAACATACCGCTGGGCTGTCATGGTGCCACGGAACAATACTAGGGGTGACCGTGTATTGTAGGCAATGGCACCTCATACCATCACACAAGCTGTGGGAGCGATGTGTCGCTGTACAGCAAAGGCAGGATTGAAGCGTTCACCACGGGCTCTCCACACACGAACACGATTGTCATCACTGCCGAGATTGAATCTGGATTCGTCGCTAAAGACGACCTGGTTCCATTCGGCTGCAGTCCAGTTTCCTCGTGCGCGGCAAAACTCCAAACGGAGGCGTCGATGGGTGGGCATCAAGGGCAGCACACGTAATGGGCGCCGCGATACCAACTGTCCTTCAGCCAGGCGCCTTCGTATGGTTCGAGAAGACACAGAGGCCGCTAGTGAAGGTGCTACCTGTGCCTGGATGGCAGCCGATAAAGCAGTTGGCTGTACGCGTGCATTTCTTACGATGTGGCGGTTTTCTCGACGACTGGTCTGTCGAGGGCGTCCTGACCCTGGTCTTCGTGTACATGACATCTCTCGGGTCCACTGGTCCCAACACCTCCTCACAACACAATCAAAGCGGACTAATTGACGAGTTACTCGCCTAGCTGACCACCCAGCTTCCATCATCCCGACGATTCTCCCCCTCTCAAACTGCGATAACTGTTTATATTGTCTTCGAACACGGCCATAATTTTTTTGTCCATGAGTGTATATTGAATTATGTTGAGAATGACGTCCAAGAAACAATCATAGCCACTCAGTTATACAAAGTAGATTTTGAAGACATCAAAAAGAATTTTATATCAATTTATTCGAAAAGTAGTGAACAAATGGTCAATGAATACAGACAGTTGAAGTTAGAAAAAAGCAACGATTTATTTGCATATTATAAAGCGAATATAGAATTGGGAAAATCCCTAAATTATGCCTATCAAGAAATAAGAAAAACTTTAACTTTGTACTCCAACCCTCAAATGTGGACTTTACTTTCCTTGCAAGATACACTCATGGACAAAAAAATTAGCGCACCAAGAAATAATTGCGGGATCGTAACGAAACTTGCAATGAAGGTACATGTCGGGGAGATATGCAAATGATTAGAAATGCAGCGTGATTGCGCATTACGTATAGCTGGTAGAGGGCGTTGAACATCGTACTCTGTGGAGTATAAAACAGGTAACCCAAGCTTGTTTGAGTGTGCTGAATCATTTACAAAGGAAGAGCTGAGATAGACATGCCATTACGCCGTGTTCCAAGACAATATAAGCAGTTGTCGCAGTTTGAGAGGGGGAGAATCGTCGGGATGATGGAAGCTGGGTGGTCAGCTAGGCGAGTAGCTCGTCAATTAGTCCGCTCTGATTGTGTTGTGAGGAGGTGTTGGGACCAGTGGACCCGAGAGATGTCATGTACACGAAGACCAGGGTCAGGACGCCCTCGACAGACCAGTCGTCGAGAAGACCGCCACATCGTAAGAAATGCACGCGTACAGCCAACTGCTTCATCGGCTGCCATCCAGGCACAGGTAGCACCTTCACTAGCGGCCTCTGTGTCTTCTCGAACCATACGAAGGCGCCTGGCTGAAGGACAGTTGGTATCGCGGCGCCCATTACGTGTGCTGCCCTTGATGCCCACCCATCGACGCCTCCGTTTGGAGTTTTGCCGCGCACGAGGAAACTGGACTGCAGCCGAATGGAACCAGGTCGTCTTTAGCGACGAATCCAGATTCAATCTCGGCAGTGATGACAATCGTGTTCGTGTGTGGAGAGCCCGTGGTGAACGCTTCAATCCTTCCTTTCCTGTACAGCGACACATCGCTCCCACAGCTGGTGTGATGGTATGGGGTGCCCTTGCCTACAATACACGGTCACCCCTAGTATTGTTCCGTGGCACCATGACAGCCCAGCGGTATGTTCATGAAATCCTGCAACCACATGTGTTGCCACTCATGCAACGGCTCCCAGGAGCCATTTTTCAACAAGACAATGCTCGGCCTCATACGGCAAGGGTGTCACAAGACTGTCTCCGCACTGTTACTACCCTTCCTTGGCCTGCCCGATCCCCAGATTTGTCTCCAATCGAGCATATCTGGGATCATTTGGGACGACGAGTTGGGCATCCCACGAGTTTGAACGAACTAGAGGCAAGGTTACATCAAATATGGAACGAAATGTCTCAAGACATCATACAGAACTTGTATGACTCAATGCCCGATCGTATCGCATCGTGCATTCTCGCTAGAGAGGGTCCAAAGGAGTATTAACTCCTCCGTTCTTTTGCCTTTTTCTCTGAAATAAATTATCCTTTTTCTTTGATTTTCTTTATCATTTACTTATATCAAAGTAGTCATTACGTATGTAAAATTTCGTTTCATTTTGACGACTCCTTCTTGGTGCGCTAATTTTTTTGTCCATGAGTGTATAAAGACACCATACCAATGGCTCACAATTGCGAAGAAGATACACCTGCCGAGAACAATTCCTAATGAAAATGAAAGAAGAGAAGGATACTCCAATTCATCTGCGAGATATCAGCAACATTTCGACTAATCGGCAAATCAGACACGATGGAACCATACGGATGATCGACGGCGATGGAAAAACTACAGTCAACCAGGATTTAACCAACGAGAGGATATTAGTAACAGACGTAATCAATTTCATGATGGACATGAGAGATTCAGCAACCAACCGCATCAAACCTCGAACAATTACCAAAACAGCTACCGACGAGAGGATAACACTAATGACCGAAGATGACTAATAATCGAAGCTCGGGTGAGTGACAAAATTTTTCCATGTCTTTTAGACAGTGGTTCGACGGTAACTATTTTAAGTTCAAAATTGTTAAAATTAGTGACAAAATTTAATGAAAAAGAAAGTAATAATGTATTAATAAAGTAGAATCTTGGTAATGTAATTATGCAAAATTTTATAGAATGTGTAGCAAAAATAGGAATTTTAAAAGAAATATTGAAATTCTGATAATTGATAGTGAGTTACCATATTTGTTATTGAGTTTGCAACATATTCAGTTATTTAAATTAGATGTTAATTTTAGAAATTTAAGTGTGTATCAATTTGGTTATGAGATAAAGTTGTATGATGATTATAAATTTTTAAGTCCTATTGCATTTCATGTTGAAAATATGAACTTTAAAAATTATGGTGAAAATAATTTGTATTATGAAAATAAATATAATGCTGAAAATTGTATGTATAAATTAAGAAGGGTCAATAAGAATATGTATAAAGGAAGTAATTTTTATGGTACTAAGAATTCTTATAATGTAAATTTTTCTAGAACAATTAATTTTGAAAAGAGAAAAAATTCTAGACATAATCACTCTCTTGAGCTTAATCCTAGAAATGTAAAAAAGAGAAATTGTGTAAACCAAGGTATTGAAACTTCTTTAGTAATAAATGTAACACACCGATTTATGACCAAAGCAAGAGTACGAACAAATCAAATGTGAATTTAAAAATTTTCAAAGTGTAAAAAATAATGTGAAAAATGTTTTTTCAAATGACTATGAAACCCTGAATTTTGACAATAACCATAGAATGAGACACTCAAATGTAAATTATGAGAATTCAAACAAAATAACAAGTACCAATTGTAATTTAAAAGAGACATCGGGTATCCCCGATGATACATTGAATACTCTGTTTAAAAAGCACCGGTTATTCGTTGGACTTTGTGACACCAGAGGAAATACCAGAGGACTGGCACCGATTAGAAAACGATTTAGAAGGTTTTGAACATATCTTTTCAAAAAATAAATATGATGTTGGAGAAATAAAATTAGAACCCTAAAAGATACATTTAACTTCAGAGCTCCCAATTGCACAAAGGCCATATCGTACATCCCAAACTGAAAATGCTGAAATAAAAAGACAAATAGACGAACTGTTAAAAGCAGGTTTTATTAAGGCCTCACATTCTCCATTTAGCGCCCCAGTCACGTTAGCAATTAAGAAATGCCAAGGAAAAACTAGGTTATGCATAGACTATAGAAAATTAAATGTAATTACAAAAACTGATTCTGAACCCATACCACGAATTGATGACTTATTAGACCAACTAGCTCATGCCAATTTTTTTTCAACATTAGATTTAACTTCAGGATACTGGCATATAGAAATACACGAACGTGACACTGAAAAATTGGCATTTACAACAAACTTTGGACTTTATGATTGGACAAGACTACCGTTTGGACGGGAAAATGCACCAAGTGTCTTCCAGAGGGCAATTAGACAAATTCTAAACAAATACCAAATCTACTATGCTTTAAACTATTTTGATAATATAATAATCATTTCCAAAACCTTTGATGAACATATGAAACATTTAGAAGAAATTTTTAAAATTTGTCAAAAAGAAAATATCAAATTAAATCAATCAAAATGCCAGTTTGCTAAGAAAGAAATAAAATTTTTAGGATATGAGATTTCACAAGGACAATATTCACCCCATAATGTAAACATTGAAACAATAAAAAAATTACTGCCACCCAAAAATGTTAAAGAATTGCAGAGATTTTTAGGATCTATAAATGTCTATCAGAAATTTATACAAGATTTTGCTAAATTGAGACTTCAGTTAAACAGATTACTTAAAAAGGATGTGAAATGGGATTGTTCCTAAGATTGTAAAAATTCCAATAAAGGTTAAAAAGATGAGCTCATTTCAAATCCTATTTTAACACTTTTTAACCCAAATTATCCATACCACCTTTTTGTCGACGCGAGTCAAGAAGCAGTTGCTACTGTCTTAAAACAAAAACACCCTGATGGTCAACTACACCCAATCGCTTTTCATTAAAGACAATTGAAAAAACACGAAAGAAATTATGCTATAACTGAGCTGGAGTGTTTGGCGAATATTGATTCTATTGATAAATACCATTGTTACTTACATAGGAAGAAATTCACAATTCATTCGGATCATTCAGCCTTGCAATGGCTCAAAAATGTTAAAAATTTAACTGGGCGGCTGTTTAGATGGTCTTTAAAACTTCCCATGTATGATTACGAAATAGTACACATAAGAGATAAATATAATTATGAAGCTGATATGCTATCAAGAAATCCTACAAGCCACTTTGTATCTCAATATTGTTTTTTTCTAAGCACAGATGAAATTATTCAGGGTCAATTCAATGATAATGTAAATAATGTAAAGTACAAGATATATGGTGGAGTTTTAACAGCGAAAAAGAAAAATCTAGTCAAAATTGTAGTTCCGCCATCATTAAGACTAAAATTAATAACCGCTGCACATAAAAAATTTGGCCACCCAGATGTGAAAAAAATTTTACAGTTAATTTCCCCTATTTACTATTGGCAAGATATAATAATAGATATTTCAAATTTTCTTCGTTGTTTTGAAACATGTCAGAAAAACAAGAAATCGACTCATAGAAAATTCGGACTGATGGAGCAGGTGCCAGTTGCCCAT
The DNA here is from genome assembly GCA_907164885.2 of Dolomedes plantarius. Lineage (NCBI taxonomy): Eukaryota > Metazoa > Arthropoda > Arachnida > Araneae > Dolomedidae > Dolomedes > Dolomedes plantarius. The sequence continues at coordinate 35,945,213 of OU015500.1, forward strand.
GAACCATTTGACCTAATTTCCGTTGATACAATTGGAGGTTTTAACTATTATAACTCAACAAATTAATATCTTCACCTGGTGATTGATTATGCGACAGGATATATTTGGACTTTTCCTTCTAAAAGTGGGACAAGTGAGACATATACAAACTGTTCAAAGCAAATTTTCAAAGTTAAGTTCCCAAACAAATATTAAGTGACAGGAATGCTGCATTTACTTCTTCAAGGTTTAAAAAAGTCCTAAAACACCACAATACGAAACAATTACTCACGTCAGCCCACAGGCCTCAGTGTAACGGTAAAAATGAAGGATGTAATCAAACTATTGAGTCAAAATTAAGCTGTAAGGTAAATACTTCTTCGAAAAAAAAATCCATGGACAAAAATTTTAGAGCAAGTAACTTCTGAATATAATAATCAACCCTATAGTGTAACTGGATTCCCCCCGAATTACCTATTATTTGGAAATTTACCATATGACTCACCATTACCTAAAACAACTTCATTAAATTATCCGCCAGTTGAAGAAGCAAGAAAGATTGCAGTGCAAAGAACCATTCAGCACCATAAAATTAATAAACAGAGATATGATAGACATTTTGTACAGTCAAACTTCAAAATTGGTGATTTAGTGATGTACGAAGAATTTAAATACCCAAATTCAAGAAAATTAGATCCACCTTATTCAGGTCCTTATAAAATTTTAAGCCAACTTTCTAATGTTAATTTCGAAATTGATAAACCAAACCAATACACTGGGAAAAGAGTGAAATTGTGCACTCAACCAGATTAAGGCATTTTCATCCACATAATGAGTTTAGATTAAAATAATTTTGTTTTATGAACAATTTTCTTGGGGAGGGGGGGGGGAATTAAGAGAAGATTTTGGTAGGAATTACAAGTAAAAAAAAATTAAATTATAAAATTATGAATGTTGATGAGTAAAATAAATAATAAAACTGGAATTGATGATATTGAAATTAAACTAGAATATGATTTGAATTGAATTTATTGGGTTGTAATAATTGTGTGTTTTGAATTGAAATTTAGTAACTAATGAAAGAACTTTGGCTAAACCTAATTTCTGGATTATTTTAAAATATTTTGTTACCATCTTTGCAATGTTTTGTTTGTATAATGTGCTGACAACTGTGTTATCATTTTCCCGAATATGAGCAAACTTCCTAACTCAGAGATCCATTTCTTAATTGATTTTACATGTTGGGTGCCTAACACCTTTTTTGAAACTCTGTGTGTTGTCTTAAATTGAATTTAATTATAATAATTAAAAAAAGCTATCTCGGTTAAACTTTCTACTAGAGAACTATTGTATGTGATGTTTTGGATCTTCTGAGCCAAAAAACAGAATGTTGCAGCAAAGATTTTGTTACTAAGGCCATTCTTGTGGTTAAGACTGGGGGAAAATTCTGAACCTGTTCTCCTCTGACCCAACTATGCACAATTACTGAGAAATTAGAAGGCGTGTTAACATAATGAATCTATCATTGTGAAATATTAAGGTGAATGAAGCGTAAATTATAAAATGTTTTGATAAATTTGAATTGTGATAAATTTGAATCAGAGTTTTTGTGTTATAAAAAATATTGTGAAGTATAAATAATATGTAGAATATTTTGAATTTCATATGTAATATAAGTCGAAGGTAAAACAGAACTCTATAAGTATAAATTGTATTGGAATTGATGTTAAATTAAATTTGTGATGTTCGGTGATTAAAAGAAATGAGAAAAATAATCCCATGGGAAAAAAGATAAAATGTTTATATTCTTTTTCAACCACTAATATGTTTTTGTCTTTGAGTCTTACAGGGACAAATGATTCCAGGAGGCCTCCAAGCAAAACGGTTGACCGCAGTTTCTTTTTGTTTGTCATAGTTAATTGTTCTTTTCGTGTTACGTCCATTTTCATATTACCATAATCTGTGTAAATAAATTCAATATTTATAGAAATGTAAACTGGAACTGTTGTAAAATAGAAGGTGAGTGGACAGCTTACAGGACTGTCAAACAATAAACCACTCAAGAAAAATGGTAAGACATGATTAAGCCTGGTCTTATTACAAAATACTTACTGACTTAATGGCTTGCAATTATTCTGTTAAATTCATTTAATAAATAAAAAAAAATCCTAAAGGATACTTAAAGTGATAATTTCAGGTGATGTTTCATCCATGTGATAGATAGCAATTATGGTTGTAGAGGTATAATATAGTAACTTTCAAGTGATATTTTTATTTTTATAATGATATATTTTGAGATAGCGTTGTAATATCTTCCTATTATGTTTCAAGTCATCAGTAATATAAAATAATATACTATACAACTCAAGAATATTTTTAATGTAATGAGTGAATAAATTGTAAACTGTTTATTTTTAAAACCACTGCTCGAAGTCTTACAGAACAGAAAGAGATTATCCAGAGATTGTAACGGGGACATTTGATTTTAATAATGGGGTTCACTGGGAGCTTTTTTGTGTGGGGAGACGTCCCTACTCAGCATGTTTTCCAGTTGGCTGATTTGATGATTTTGCTCTTCTGAGGTGTTGCCACATGTAATTAGCTACTCCTTGTGTGAGCGCCTTCAGGGGGATGGGGGGGAAGTTGTCAGAATTTAAGTGAGAAAAGAATGATTACCTTCAATTTAAAGGGGGCTTGGGAATTAAATTATATTCGTGGCGTAATTCGCCTCTAATTGCTCGTATTTCGAGACGCGAATTGGGAAAAGGAAATTCCCCTTTTCAATATGTAATCTTGGCGCGCCTGTGGGTTTTGCGGTCGAGGAGGAAACATTATATAATTCTCCTTGAAAGTTGTCTGTTTTGGTCTCTGCGCATGTTCAGGGAGAGTTGACGCGCGGAGATGCCCGCGAGATTTTGTCAGAACGCGGGATTTAATCGTTGCTGTTGGATCAGCTGGGTCCACAATTTGAAAATGGCGAGCGCTCAAATATGCGCTACTTGGATCAGTGGTTGCTGGAAGGAGAAATAAATTAGACTTGATTTCGTTGGAACTATGTTTGTTTATTGGATTTAGACTGCTCGTCACCACTCGCTTACTACTTACCACTCGCCACCATGACTGCAAATTAATGTGAGAACAGGCAAACCAAACGCCTGTCATATATATATATATATATATATATATATATATATATATATATATATATATATATATATATATATATATATATATATATATTTTCCATATATATTGTTCATGTTTCATACATATATAACAATCGTTCAGTCCTTCATTGTCACTACTAGAAAATAAACATGCTCGTTTTCTATTGTTTTTCGGTGTCGAAAAATCAATCTCTTACTCGAAATATTGAATGGCGATTTATTTAGAAGTGTAGCTTGAATAAAATAAAACTTATGGTTCTTTTGTTTCACTGGTTTAAAAATGCGAATTCGGTTATCAGATGATTTTACTTTTGTTAGTTTTTTACTCGATTCTTCATAACGTGACATAATTATATTTAAATCACATTGGAATGGCACAGTTCGTTCTACATTCTCATCATTTGTAAGAAAATGATTTCTAAGTGTGTTGGCTAGTTGGAAGCCTTCTAGAATTGTGTTTGCAGATAGTGGAAACACTTCTTCATCACCCATACTTTAGACTAATGTGGAATCTTCTACGTTCTTTGAAATACTCTCCGAAACATTACACGTATCATAAGCTACAGTGCAATTTTTTTTATTCCTTTTAGATTTGTAAATTGTGTTCAGGTTAAAAAAACAGTGCAAAAAATAATCGGTTGTATTTCTTCACAAGTGTTATTTCAGAACAGTGCAAAATGAAAATCGAGTGTATTTAAATGGTTCAACAACATATCGGGTACTAATTTACAACACTAGTCGAAAAATCTTCGACCCTAGTGTCTGTTATTTGCAGGTGAATAATGTATAGAAAAAAATCAAACAACCTTTTATTACGGCTTCAAGAATAAATATTGGCCCACGGGAATGTAATTTAAAAAGTAATTGCAAGATGAAAATAACTTCTTATATACCATGCTTTTAAATTTTCTGTTGAATCATATAAACTTTACAATTCTATGTATTAATAAATGCTTTTTAAAGATTTTTTTGATGAATTATTCCATCAACTTGAAGAAAATGAAGTTAATTGGAAGTTAATTTGCGTTCAACTTTTCGTTCCCGTCACGGCCAATAGATGGCTGCACAAGTCTACAAAATAAAATTAACGGAAAATGAATTCAATTATGCTTAAAGATGTCTAAAAGCATTGTAATCGTGTTTTGACCTATTCTAAATGTTTCAAATGTGTAGCTAGTCGGGAAGTTAGTTAAAAATCGATTGCAAGATTTGTACGCTCACAAACACACACACAAACAAACAAAAAAGAAAGCGAGTTAGTAAAAACATGGTAAATTATGAAAAGGATTGAATATTTATTTTTGTTTAAAACTAAAACTGTGGGAAAGTGCAAGGTTTCGTATAACATATTGATTTTAACCATGATAGAGTAACTTTATTGCGATATTTATGATTAACGTCTCTCCATACCCCAAAACTCACATCTTAAATAAACAATTTTATAATGAGAGTTATTCATTCCAATACTTGTATTCAGATGTTGAAATAATTATCATATATTTACTTCTACACTAACAATGAATATTATGAATATTGCGTGATACTTGATCATAAAAGAAATTGCTCAAACTGAGTTTTAAAAACAGTGATAATCTATAAATTATTCTGTCATTTATTTTCAGCTCAATTTCTGATATATGTAAATATTGTTTACTCCACGCTTAATTTTTCATTTATTTTAAAATTATGATCTGTGTATATTATGTGAAAACCGATAAGCAGAAAATGTTATTTAATATTCCATGGACCTCTAAAAAATCCTGCAGTATATTAAATCCTTTTATCTTTAGCTTATGGGGCCCACTTTTCCGAATACCTCTTTAAAACAGGAAATTTCATACCTCCTTTGTAACGGCCATTAAGAGGGTTATATATATATATATATATATATATATATATATATATATATATATATATATATAACACACTCTCTTGAGCCCTTATTCGTGGGATACATCCTATCCCACCCTGTAAGGAAAGGTTTAACGTTACGGCTTCAGTTTGGCACAAAATGTTAAAAAAATATATACTACTCCTTTGGTAGATTTTGCTATTCATTTTCTTATGTTATTAGCTTTCGTATCATGGTGATATCCCGTTGCGGTTACGGAAGTAATACCATTTGTTGAACAGAAATTGAAAAGAAAAATAAGTTCAAATGCTGCAAATGTGAAATAGATATTCTCTTGGGAGATTCTCAAACCTGTTGTCTAGGGACATTCTGAAACGTATTCGATCCAATCCAATAAACTGGAAACAGGAGAATAGGAAGTTAGCAGGAAAAGACTTGAGGTGGGGCAATTTTGTTGAATCTAAAGCTCCTGTAGAGAATGTGAGTTTGCGAAAGAATCGAAAAGGTTTATTGCTTTTTATCGCATATATCCTTTGAGGGAAATTTTGTTTATGAAAAAAATTGCTCCTTCTGCATATATGTAACTAAACGTAAGTATATACGTTTAGTTGGCAGGTATATTTGCGCACATAAAAAAAGAACATTACTTAGATGTTACGGATATAGTTCTAATGTATAAATACAATCTGATGCCATTTATAAACATATTTTGGCTTTCAGGTATTTATTACTATATAATAAATTAATTCTTAAGTCACTTAACTTAATGTTTATGTCAAGAGTTGATCCTTATTGTATAAATGAAATCCTGGCCATGTGCACTTCAAGTACCAAGGAGGCTTCACAGTTAAAGTGAACCAAGTCCATGAAAATTAGCTCTGAGAAAACGGATCTCTAAGTAGAACAAATGTATTAATTAACGGTTAACTTCTGTCTATTTTTCCCGCTTCAATAGCGTAAAATTTACACTCCAGATTTTGTTCACTATTGTATTGAAAAATATGTTTCTGCTTTATCATTGCAGCTTTAGTACAAAATGGACAATAAACAGACTTTGTCGCTTTAAACTATGAAAACTCCACATATTTCTTGAAATAGTAAATTAGTACAAAGTAAGAAATAAGATGTTCATTTTAAAATTTAGATATCTGGTATGGGACATTCTTCAAACCGCCTTCTGTCTCGAAATCCATGACTAAAGTACAGAGGTGTAGGAAATAATAAATTGCTAGAATTTCCATATATTACACTTAGTTAAGGCATCTATAGAATTCCTGTCATGGGAGTTCAGGTCAACCGATTATAAAACATCGTTTCATCACTCTAAAATCCAAACGAAAACTTGGGTTCATCATAACCATTCTGAAAGGTTGTAGTGTTTATGGAAGAAATCTAAGTCAGTAAAGATATTTTCTGCATAAAACGTTTAAAATTACTATAACAGCTGACGTATTGTATTTAAAAACTCGCAATCGCTATATCATTCCACATCAACTGACAGTAAAACTTAAGACATTAAAATAAACGAATCTTTAAATTTGGGTATCCATTAACTGTTTTTTTAAATGGGTGACTTGTGACATCATAAAAAAATTAAATAACATAAAATGATAAAATTTAACTTAAATTCAATATTAAAATATTTTCTGAAAGATAAAATCAAATTGTAGGACCGTAAGGAAAATTGCAGATATCGCAATTAAGTGAAATAATACACACAAAATGTATGAATGCAAGACAAACGATGTACGATACCTTTACCTACTCATAGAGTCACTATACCTGTTAAACACATAACAACAAAATAATTTATTAGAGACACTGGAGAAAAAATCTTGAGATTGAGCTAAAAAAGACAAAATCAATGCAAAAAAGGTAAAAGCTTAAAAATGTAAAAGTAGTAAGTAATTACAATTCTTAAAATAAATAGGGAAAGAAAAACTTCTTGTGGTAATTAATAATATAATTTCTTTTTAAGTTGTATTATTAGCTAACTGGTTTTAATTTTTGGGCCATCAAAGGAAATTTCAAATTATGAGAATAATGTCAGTTGGTGTTGTAATTTTGAAAACATGGTTCAGTGTTAAAATTGTATTAAATTATTCATTTAGCAATTACATTCCTAATTCTCTGTTTGTCTAAAATACTGTGAGGAGAGAATTGTATACCTTAAGATTCTTCCTTTTGTTTCCAAATTAAGTGATATTTATGGCAAAGTAGGGGATTTTTTTTATTTAATAGGATATTATAGCGAAAGATAGTGAAACGATTTGAAATCTATTATTAAGAATAAAGGAAAATATTAAATGTTATTTACTTCGAAAATTCTTATTTGCACTGATAGTTCATTCCAATATTTGTATTACTTAAGGAAATGGTGAAAATTATAGTAATTTTAAAATAGGTTTTACATTTTTTTAAAAAAATATTAATGGCGATTGATTGTCAAATAGATTATGTGTTGTTTCCCTTTCTATAAACAGCTAAAATGGTTGTATTGTAGAACATCATCAAACACCGATCCAAAAGTTGGTGTGTGTTGTGCGATATCTCGGTTGCGCATCATAGGAACAATTTTCTGTAACACCATCGGAACCCCTATGTGTACCAGGATATTTTCGAATAGTTCGTGAATGAACTAGAGGAATGTGAGTTAACAGAAGGCTACTTCCTGCAAGATGGAACAACGCGTCACACATCGGCGAGAAGCGTGGCTGAAATTGAGCCCTTTTACAACAAGAGGGTAATTTCAAATGGGCTAAAACATAAAATTGCTGCAATTCCCCCGATATCCTTGCTAATACGTTCCGGAATATGAATCGCCGCTTCGAAATGTGTCTGGAGATCACTCACAGCAGGGGTGGCCAACCGGTCGATCTTCGACATGATATTCGAACATGATCGTACATGATCGACATGATTCGTACATGATCGACATGATTCGTACATGATCGACATGATAGTCGATCGCAAGCCATAATTTCATAAATATATGGACTATGTTAGTGACGATAAGCTGCTCATTTTCCATAAAAAATGATGACTAGTCGATCGCCGAATAAAAAATCATAGAAAAGTCGATCGCCAATTATAAAAGGTTGGTCAGCCCTGACTTATAGCATCAAATGTAACGCCATTACACATACTTCAATCCGCCTAATTAGACTCTTATCCAATCATCATTGTTCTCTACAATGAGGCTCATTGGCCCATTTATAGAACGTCAATAATAATTATCAAAATAAAAAAAAATCGTAGTTGTCAGTAATGAAATTGAAGAAATTTAGAGGTTTAGGGTAATTTTGGACTTGGGGAAAAATCCATGTCTTCTTCTGAGATCCATAGAGGGAAGGTCATGGTGTGAGAATCAATTTCCACCGAGATTCTTACGGAAAAAGTAATGACAGGTGAAGAAGACAACCAAAGAATAACGTTCAAAGTTATATGTAAAACTCATTATATGTAAGCTTGGATTGCCCCAGATTTCATTTGCGAAATGTCTATCGGACCACGGCACACACTTTGGAAGGATTGTAGGAAAGCATCCAATATCAAATTGCTGCTATTCCCTCGATATTCTTGCCAATTCATTCAGCGATATGGAGTGCCGCTTTGAAATGTGTCTGGAGATCACTTCTAGCAGCACGTGTAAAGTAATTATAAATACTCCAATCCGTCTAATTAGACCTTAACCAATCACTTTTTTTTTCTCCAATAAGGCTCATTGGCTCATTTCTAGAACGTCAATAAAAATTACCAAAATAAAAAAAAATCGTAGTTGTCAGTACTGAAATTGAAGAAATTTAGAGGCTTAGGGTAATTTTGGACTTGGGAAAAAGTCCATGTCTTTTTCTGAGATTCATAGAGGGAAGGCCCTGGTGGGAGACTCACATTCGACTCAGATGTTTACGGAAAAAGTAATAATAGGTGGAGAAGATAACCAAAGAACAACATTCTAAGTTATATGTAAAACTTTGGTACCTTAACAGAGTCCTGATAAAATGGGAAGAAATACCAAATATTTCTCAATGTTTGAGAATCTATTCTTCTCCGGATAACTGAAAAATTATCTGAAGGAGCAGAGTCTGTCACGCAGCTTCCCCGAATAGAAAAATTAATCGTGATTATAATGAAAACAACTATCGACTTCTCACCCACAAAACGGACATGGAAACTAGAAGATTTCAATTTTTATTAAATTATATTTTCTTCTTGTGAAGGCAAGTTTCTAGTTTCAAAGACGCCGTAGAATATTGACATCAAATTATTGTAATTTCCCCAAAGAAATGTTTATTAAAAATTCATTTTTACGATAACTTCAAGACAAACAGTTATTAAAAGCAAAATTAAAACTCCCAGATTTTGATTATTTCTCTCAAAAAATAATGAAAATATCAACCTTTATTCCTTTTAATGTAATATTTTAAATTTAATTAATGTCCTACCATTTTGAATGTTATTGCTTCTAACTACGAAAAGAAAAAAAAAAAACCAAAAACATGCTTCCTGATTACACTAACAGATAAAAATTGCATAATTTTCATTTATTAACGTATAAAAAGTAATCTACTTAGTTAATTGAATTTGCAACTTGTTCGGAACTATAAAAACTTTTAATGAATAAAGCTGCAGAATAACTGTGGAATTAAGTTTTTGTACATACCAGCCATTTTGATTTACTTGGATTAAATTTGCCGCTAATTATTAATTAGGAGATTTTAATTTCGAATGTTAATACGTTTTCGGTACTACCTCAAGAGACAATTATACGTTTTTTTGGTTTCATATATATATTTAATATTAAAATTTTGTAAGAGGCTTGTAGAAATTAATAGGATCATTTATTATTACACAGAATAGTAGATGATAATAAAATATGAAGAAGAGTCAAATATTTTCGTATTTTTTTAATACTTTTAATGTACATGATCAAAAGGAAAATGAATACATTTAGTTTCGGCAAAGAAAAATAATAAATTCTAAATACATAATGAATATTTTATGATAAACGAAATAAACGCAATTCTTAAAAAGTTAAAAATTTATTTTTTTGCATAAGAAATTGGAATTTTCGAAAGACATACATAATTTTAATTCGTAAATACCTGTAATTCCATAGATTACTATAATTTACTTTTCACAGTCTCAGAAAAATCTTGTGTAGATTTATTAAATTTTGCTACTTCAAGGCTGAATTTATTAAATTAATACGAAGGTAAAACCGAATGCTAGTTAAAATATAAAGCAAGCACACACACGCAAAAACAACCACACACACACACACATATACATATATATATATATATATATATATATATATATATAATTCAATTTCATAACACCTATCTTCCATACCTTCCGCAAAATGTAAAAATAAGGGGGAAAGTTTATTTATTACTTAACATAATTTTTTTTCATCTTTTCTGAAAAATTCCATTTTTGGGATGACGTCCTATAGGAAATAAGCCATAGATATATAAAAATATAATTTATGACCTTTTTTACCTTCGAAAAAATCAAAAATGCTATTTTCAAAAATTAATTCTAAACCGCTAAAAAATTTCAAAAGTTTTCTTAATTTATCATTGGAGGATTACCTTGATGTTTGTTAAATAAAATTTCATTGTTTCTCGATGGAGTAATGTAATAATTACTCTTTACTTGAAATATGTCATGAACATCTGCTCGTCTTACGCATTACTTTATGTTTATAAGATATTGATTAATACTAAACAAATTGTTTAATGTTTATAAATTTTTTGGAAATGTTAATTTGGGAAACATGAAAAAATAACAAGAGGCTAAAAAGCTAATAATTTCATAATGGATCACTTATTACGCAATAATATATCACTTCGGGAATTAAAGTACTTATAAGTAATTACGACAAATTTACCTGCAATAAATGATCTTATTTCTTATTGCCATTTAAAATGGTACAATAATGTAATATTTTATATTCATGAATAGCATTCCTTTTTTAAATGCACAAAATTTAAATTTAATAACCAACGATTCTTGTTCATGTTTGTAGAATTCGCCAGAACTATAATAGGTTCAGGAAAATTCTGGCTTTATAGTCTTTTAGAAGGTCTTTGACAGGCATTGGTTCATTAACTTATAGGAAATAAAATTTAATATTCCAGATAAAATTTAAGTTATAAGATTTTCAAAGATTGACTATTTTTAATCATGATATTTTAAAGCTTGATCAATCTATGATTTATAAATTGAATAAAATATGATGTAATAATTTGTCGATCTAAAAATTCTATTTTTAATAAAAGGTACCAGAACTATTAAGCAGATATTTTCATACTATGAAAAAGAAACTTCTTGAAAGAGATTTCTTCAAAGAAATAAATTAAGCTACTTAACACCCATAAAAATAATAATAAGACATTATTATTATTATTATTATTATTTTAACGTAAATTTGCATAAAACTAATAGAACTGAAGGAAAATTGTTAAAATTCAGTAAGCACAAACATGTATGAATTGATTAAAATATATCTCCTACGTGGCGAAAGAAATTCACAGAACTGATGATCATTACCGTAATATAATCTAATACGCAAAGATCTGTATGTTTAGATAACAATTGGTCCCGTGGTAGCATATCGGTATCGCATCAACTTTCATTACTGAGTGTGCTCGGATCGAATCCCGACGAGCGCCGTTCAATGTCTTCGTATCTAGGCCGGATATGGGCACGTTAAATCCGTAGACAAGAAAGTTCTTCCGTGAGGTCAGTGGGTGAGGAAGGTACGATCCTCCTAGATTCTGACCCTGGGGGTACTCAGTCAAAATTCTGGCTGCACCTAGCCAAGTCGGCCTCCTAACCCTTGTGGTACCATTATAAACCGGAGCTGCACAAATTAGCCCGAGGCTTATATGGACCTAGCCTGAACATCCGGTCAGGGGGCATTAGGAACAGGGAGATCAGATAACAATTTATTCAACAAATCCTGTATAAGTGAAAAATTGCAATTCTATTTGAGACTAAATTAAATAAATGTTAAAATGAGGAATTACGAGTAAACTATATCACGAATTTTGAGTTCAGGAGATTCTTGTTAACATTGTGTGATGAAAATGTGATAAGAATGTTCTTAAAGCAGAAAGTATTGACTTATCCAAGTTTTCTTCGTTAGCATATAAATAAAACAGACGCTACTTATATGTTTCTCATTTACAGCCAGAAATAATTTCATACTTCAGCATGATGAGACATTAATTTGAAAATTTATTGCCTGGCATTTTCTGTTATTGAATAAAAAAACAAATGTATATTTTAACAAATTCCATGCATTTCTGGCAATTTCGAGCTTATTTTCGTATTTAAGATTTGCTATATAATTTTTTCGACATCTTTCCTCATAACATATTCAATAATATTCGTTAAAAGTATTATAAAAAGTTCCATTCTGACACTTTTTAACCTATCTGTTGTAGCCTGTAATTTCGTTGCTTAATAAGATTATAAATCCCTCCAAAACACAAAAATAGCTGATTATATACCATAAAAATAGAAATAAAAGAAGTTTATTATGAAAAACTTACGTGTCTGTAAAACTCATTAATTGGTGTAATAGATTTTTTCTCTGACGCTGATAATAGAATAAAAATAATTCCTAAACCTGTTTGTCTGCGTTTGTGCATAATCTAAAAAGTATTTTTATACCATATTTTTATTTTGATGTATTTGGGTTGTATACATAAATGCAAAATATAATAAATAAATATTTCTGGCTGATAAGTAGGAAATTTTTTGAAATAAATATCTTAGAAAGCCTAATCCTTATTAAAATTTTTGAATTAAATTAAAATTTTACAATCTGTAAGGATTTAGAAAATATTTAATGATATTAAGGTTTTAGAAAGTCTTCATTTTTCTCGATTTTTCTCTTATATTTTCCTTCCTTTCCTTCACATGAAAACTAATAATACCGAATACTTTTGAAGGAAGATGTTATATTATACTTTTGACGGAAAAATGATATATTAATGTATTAAGATATGTTATAAATAATGATAACAATTCAGTTATAAAGTAACCGTGAAAAAATGGGCTGGAGGTAGCCTAGTAATAGCGCTTCGGATATCGCCACCGAGGGTGCTCGTTTCGAATCCCGAATAGCACCATTAAACACTTTCGTTTCTTGTCCGGGTATCGGCACGTCAAATCCGTTCACCGGAAAGTCCTTCTACGAAGTTAGATAAGGTGAGGGAAGGTATGATCCTCCAGATGTCATCCATGCGAGTACTCAGTCAAAATTGTGGTGGCACTTAGCCAAGTTTGGTTCCGATCCGTTTCGTGCTACTGTAAACCCAAACCACACATCTCAGCCCATAAAAAATACAATAATGTAAACAATTCAACACGAACTAAAACTTATGAAGAGGCCATAGACTGCCGAACAAAATAACAGAAAACCTACCCTAGCGTTGAAAGGTTTTAACTTGTCAATAAAAGATTGCGTAGTTGCAACAATTCCTTATATTGAAAACGAACAAATATAACTAAAAATAAATAGTTCAACAGAGCAAAATAATTATTATCAGGAAAAATGCATACAAAAATAAACATAAATAACGCATTTAGGACTCAACGCACCATAATGCAAGATTCTGTAGCAGTAACGGAACTAAACCAGATATCGATGTAGCCTTCTGGTCTCGTCATCAGGAGGTCTTACCAAATCAGTTACCTCAAGGTAACTGATTAGGCCTCCAAACTTCCCCCTTACCTCAAGGTAAGGGGGAAGTTTCTGAATAGGATACAGGTCTAACCAAAAGACATCCCAAGGCCGCGAGATCCCCATTGAAACAGATTCCCCTATTGGATTAGTTCCGTTGCTGCTACAGAATGTTGCCTTATGTCAGTCGAGTCCTAAGTGCGTGATTTCTGTTTATTTTTGTCTACATTCTTACTGATAATAATTATTTTGCTGTGTTGAATTATTTATTTTTAGTTATATTTCTCAGCCCGCAAAACTTATATTGACCTGGTCTGGAACTAAGGGCCAAAAGGCTTTCTAAAGACAACAATGCATTTTATAAATCACGTACACTAGGAATAATAAAGAAACAGGTTCCTCAAAATAGCAGAATTTGTTTTAAGGTAAGAAGGATAAAGTTATTTATAGGAGAATATGAGATCATTCTAGAGTTTTATCATATTGAGATTCTTCCGTTCTTTTATTATATGGAAATCACTAGTGCTTAGCCTTAGCAATCAGTTTAATTTGTATTAAACAAGGCAGGACTCAAATACCAAATTTTAAAGTTTCACATTGCAACAACGTAATTATTTGATGATTTATACACCCAGTAAAGCATATTGAGGAAATCTGAATTACTCAGAGAAGAATTGTCAGATCTGGTCTTCATGGTGAATTAGCGATTCCCATTCAAAATATCTTCGCAGGAATCGTAGTATGCTGTGCAATCTAACACCTGGTGGGGTTTCGAATTTAGATTGCGAGAACATATGGATTACGAAACGTAACGCATAGGCCCAACAACACTATCCGACAATTTTCTTCACGTTGGAACAGTTCCCTTTATGCTTCTAAATTGATAGTAAATTGGAATATCAGCAGTTGTATAACGATTACGAAAAGGGAATTTGTGAGGATCAGGGGAAAATGATTGAATGTACTATTTAAACATTAACATCATTTGCAATCACTTATATGGAGTATTTTATACATAAAAAAGCATTAAAGTATTGCAATCGGGTTTTAAAAATTCTTCTCTAGAGGGAGAGTAAATAAATAAGTATATATATATATATATATATATATATATATATATAACATAAAAACCTTTCAAAATTCTAAATTCTCTTAAATTTTCTTGGGCATAGAATTTATTTCGTTTTGGATTCAAAGTACAAAGGAGTTGATTTTAAGGCATCTTTTAGATAACCCCTGTAAACTTTTATACAACCCCTATGGTTCTGTAAGTTCCCGAGCCCATATATCAGGGTTGCTATCCAATCGCTGCAAGAATGCGAGGTTATGTGACCGCCCCTCCATGAGATTACAAATTGGTGTGCTTCGACGTACATTTGGCTTTTTTCAATATATCTTCACCCTGAGGGATGTAGCAGCATCTTAATAAAAGTGTTGTATCGACTTGAGGTATAAGGACACCTTTAAAACGTCAATTTCTGTCAAAATATCGATTTTTTATTTTTGCTATTTTATGAATGCCCAATCTTTTAACTTTCCAAATCAGTAAGAATTTTGTTTCTAGCTAGTCTAGAACCGAATTTATAGATATTTTAATATTGCTTGGCGGTGAAATTTTGCAACCGGAAGAACGTATCTGCAAACCGGAAGTAAGCAAAAATGTTTGTTTACATCGCTGTTTTTCATGATTTTGTTAGGAAAACTGGTTATATATGCACATAAAAACAGAGAAATAGTTTTTTAAGCATCTTAATAATATTAAGAATTACATTTGGCAACGTTATTGACCAAATTTTGTTTTAGAAATTGGCATCAAACTGTGCATTCTAAATCGTTGTTTACACGCGAGTTCGCTGCTTATCTTATCACTTGAAAGTATATCCACTTATTTTTCTCGATATTTTTAGTTTTTTTCAACGAAAATGCCAAGAAGTACTTCTGTAAAACGTAAACGTAAGTTTTACGGCAATAAATACACAAAAAAAGAAAATAATAGTCCTGTTGAAAGTGAAATGCTAAATGCTGCATCTGTTGGTGATGAAAGTTTTTCTGCTAGTTTCTCAAAGCTACAGACGGGTAGTTCTGTATCAACAAACGAAAACTGTAGTTCAATGAGTGGTTTTAGAGTTTTAGATATTGGAATTCTTTTAAATATAATATCTGAACTCTGCTGTCCAAACTGTTTTGCAGATAAGCTAACATTATGTGAAGAATCAAGATATGGGCTGTGCTCACATTTTTATATTCAGTGCAAAAACTGTGACTTCCATAAAGGTTTTGCATCTTCAAAAAAAAATGTAAATTCTTCAGAAATAAATACCAGATTAGTGTATGGCATGCGCCAGATTGGCAAAGGTTTTGCTGCAGCATATAAATTATGTTCAACGTTGAATTTACCTGCACTGACTAAAACAGCATACAAAGCTTTGGAAGGGAAACTTTCAAAAACTGTTGCAGATATTGCAGAACATACGATGAAAAAGGCTGCAAATGATCTTCAACAGAAACAAAATCTTGAATCTGGAATGCTGAAATGTGGGGTGTCCGTGGATGGCACCTGGCAACGCAGAGGCTACACGTCTCTGAATGGGTGCGTTGCTGCTATATCCATTGATACCGGTAAAGTTCTCGATATAGAAATTTTATCTTCTTACTGTCCGACATGTAAGAAATTGGAAAGACTACCTAAAAATTTAGAGTTTGAAACATTAAAAACTGACCATATATGTCAATGTAATTTTCAAGGCTCTGCTTCAAAGATGGAAGTCGTGGGTGCATCACGAATATTTGGTCGCTCAGAGGAAAAACGCGAATTGCAATACACAGAATATTATGGGGACGGCGACTCGAAGGGTTTTTTGAATGTAAAAGATATATATGGAGACAATAGCGTAACTAAAATGGAATGTATTGGACATGTCCAAAAAAGAGTTGGCTCACGGCTAAGAAAATTAAAAGCAAAAACTAAAGGTTTATCAGGAAAAGGAAAAGTGAGCGATAGATTCATTGATCGCCTACAGAATTACTATGGGATTGCTGTACGAAGTAATGTAGGAAATTTAAAGGGAATGCAACAAAATGTCATAGCTGCACTCTTTCACTGTGCTTCAAGCACGAAAAACCCTATGCATGGGCAGTGTCCTTTAGGGATTGATAGCTGGTGTTCATTTCAACGGGCAGTAGCTCAAGGAACTACACATAAAACAAAACACCCAGGCTTATCGAATTCTGTATTGAATTCCATCAAACCTACATATTTAGAACTATGCACAAGAGAACTCTTGAGTAAGTGTCTTCACGGCAAGACACAAAATGCAAATGAAAGTCTAAATGGTATCATATGGCAAAGATTGCCAAAAGACGTATTTGTATGTCTCAAGACTATGAAATTTGGAGCATATGATGCCGTTATACAATTTAATGATGGATTTCAAGGGTGTTTGAATGTTTTAACTAAAATGAATATAGCAGATCATGGATACTTCACTGTGAAAGGCTATAAAAATTTGGATAGAGTTAGAATTCACAATTCAATACGTCAAAGTCAAATTAAATCAAAGACACGCAGGAAATTCCTGAGAGCAGTTAGAAAGAAAAAAATTACTGTTTTAGAAAGTAAAGAAGGGGAATTTTACAAAACGGGAGCATTTTCATGTGTAATTTGTTGTTTATAATGCAAAAAAGTAAGGTAAAAGTTATTTTTGCAGTTTTCTCAAAATGTAAATTTCTCTTATTTTACCATACTTGAAAGACAATATAACAAAATATAACGTTTCAAATGTTTTGAAATTTTGTAGCTATGCTTTAAAAATATCTGTGAAGGCAATAGACTTTTCTCATGATTACAGATCAATATTATTTTTTTATAATGGATTTTATGGCAAATCTTTATACATTTTTTGAGTATTTCATGTTCAGAAGCATTCTTATTGCATAAAATTTTAACTAAACAATTCCTGGTCATGAGAATAGTCTATTTCCCTGAAACGGTTATTATAATCATTATCCAATTTACAAAACATTAATATATTTGTTTATTTATAAGTTATGATCTTTAGAATAAATGCCTTTTTCGTGCTAAATTTTGTGTGAATTTCCCTATAAAAAATTATTTTTGATTCTACATCTAGATTTTTTTCTATTTTTACAAGTTTCTAGGTGTAAATAATCATTAAAAATTTATTAAAAGCAAAAATTCAGAAGATTTCAAAAAATCTTCTCCGAAGGTGTCCCTATACCTTGAACAGCTAATTTGTCTTTCAACAGTAGCCACGACTGTTTTCCGCTGTGAAATGGCGGTATCCGATCTTCTGTTACCCTGGGCTTGACCGGCATGTTACACACACACACACACATATATATATACATATATATATATATATATATATATATATATATATATATATATATATATATATATATATATATATATATATATATACTAATAATAGCCCGGTTCTGTACCTCTGGAACGCTTCCGGAGCGGCAGCTTCATAAATGTATCAGCCTATGGCATCCATTTTGTTTTATGAGTTAGGCTTAACAAGTTAAAATGAACGTTAAAAAAGATTATTTGCTATCTAAACCCAAATAATTTATTAGAAACAACGTAATATAGACACAAATCAACTTTATTTCGATTTTTAGACGGCTGTAATAAACGGTTATAACAGTTTCAAAACAGCTCGCAACCGTTTAAAATTGTTCTCAGCATAAAATATCCTTTCATTGTAACGCATTTTTGTTGTGATATTTATATTCATTAGAGAATTATCTCTTTTCCGCCACCTTTCGAGTTATTATAGTGTATCATTTCAATTAATAAGAAGTATTCTTTTTATATACTCAGAACTTGAAAATGTAAACACGAGAGAGTCATTCATTCACCGTGATTCATTCATCGTCGTTAATTTAAGAAAAATTGAAACAGAGAATCTTTTTCACAGTAAAACAGTTTTTCATTATAATATTTTTTTAATATATTTATAATTTAACCATATAATATATATATTTTAACCAAATATTACAATAATGTCAAATTTAGTATTTTCGGAAAGTTGCAACCTCGACGCATGCGTAGTGATATGTAAAAACCCGTACCTCGCTATGGAGTACTTTCAAATTAAATACAATGGTCAATGTATGCAATTAATGCAAAAAAAATCGTAACGGATATTTTTATAGACAAAATAATGTAGAAGAATTGGATAATGTCCAATCGTCTGCCGCATTAGAAGGGAAAAAAAATATATTTATTTTTTCATTTTATATCGTTGTTATGTATGTGACGATAAATTAATTTAAAGTATCAAAAAGAAAAGAAACCACGTGATCAGCATTTAATAAATTGCA